>CM077150.1:34942569-34986609 GCA_039583875.1 Platanthera guangdongensis | reverse complement strand
GCGTTTACTGGATCTGTCTCTCCGGTGTAGATTGGTAACCGGGGCTCTCTAAAATTTGCTGGAGTTGGTTTGTGACGAACATTCTCTGTAAATGGTGACGACTCTTCTTATTCCCTACAGCATAGGATTAAAGGGAGCAAAGCTGTAGCTTGCAAAGTAAGCAGAATACAAAGGGAAAATTTGCTGTAGGAGCAAAGGCAGGACCTCTGGGTAAGGATGACTTCCCTGAAAGTTGAGAAATCTTGCAGGACTTCCCCCGGCTGCTCCCCGAAAGAAGTTTTGACGAGCTGCAAACTCTTCATCTTGAGGTCGCAAAGGGGTTGCAGGCCCTTGAGGAAAGGTTGGAGTGTAAGGAGGATAGAACGGTGGGCAAGCCGAGGATAAGCTTGAGGAGTCTCGGATGCTGGATTGATGGGAGCAGCTGGAGCGGCTGGGGCTGCTGTAGGATGAGTGTCTAATCGTTGTGTGATTGCAGTAAGAACTTGGTTGATTGCTTGGAATTGCCGAGCATTTTCACGGCGCGATTGCTCGAAGGCTTCCCAGAGAGGATCTTCATTGGGACTTGGAGCAAGGTTCTCAGCTGGTTGGTGGTCTGTCATGGCTAACTATCAGTTTTCACTGTCTGTTCGGATCTGAAGGCCGCGTGTTAACTGCTGATGCATGAAAATGGCACCGGGCAGCTAACACGGAGGGGAGCGTGTTCGGTCTCACAAGCTAGGAGAGGAAGAAGATGATGGTTGCGGGGGAAGAGGAAGGAAGGAAGCTTCTGAGTGCTCGAGAGTGGAGCAAGCACTTGTCAAATGGGTTGCGGGGATAGAAGAGAGGGAAGCCGAGAACAGCCGGGAAGGCTGATAAGAAGAGGAGGATGATCAGGAGCTGTCGAGCTGACAGTTACTATGACGATCGACCAGCGAATAAGCTTAATGAGCAGCGAGGAACTTGCTTAGCAGAGAGCAAACTTGCTGAGCTGAGAGTAAGCTTGCTGAGCAGAGAGAAGGCTTACTGAGCAGAGAGCAAGCTTGCTGAGCAGAGAGCAGGCTTGCTGAGCAGAGGGCAAGGATTGCTGAGCAGAGGGCAAGCTTGCTGAGCAGAGGGCAAGGCTTGCTTAGTAGAGGGAAAAGCTTGCTGAGCAGAGGGCAAGCTTGCTGAGCAGAGAGAGGGAGGGCCGTTATGTAACAACCCCATCCGTTCATATGGTATATCCTAGAAGGTCCGGCTGGGGCCCCACAACATATATCACAAAACAGGTGGTGAAGGTACGGGATGATACCAGAGTAGCGCAATGCACCTATCACAAATCATTCTAGCGTAAGCCTATACTACCACTTCAACTCCTCTCTTGAATGTCCAACAAATAAAACACCATATTTTATAGCATATAGGAATGTCTTACACCATGTAAACATCATTGGCCTTATGACCTTATAAGGCTTTCAAACAGTGGCCCTAATATTGGGCGCAGGCCGGCCACAATAAAAGAAAACACAACAAGCATTTCCAAATAGCCTTCGAGGCTAGAGGTAGCAGTAGCAGCAGAAGCAACAAGCAAAGGACCTTAACCTTTATGCATCCCGCTTGGCTCTCCAGCACCTGTACATGGACAATACACCCAACGGTGGCAAACAGAAGCAACGGTCAGCGTTCAGCTGACCCAATTATAATGACCCTACCCCTATTCTCGGGGCAGCGGTAATCTTCCCTGCAGACATATCATATCACAAGCATGGCAATATATTCATATCATGTGCTTTCACGCACACATTCCATCACAACCGTTCGCCACCCGGCCCAACGGTCTGTGCACTCAAGGCACATTCTTGGTGTTCTGGCAAAGCAGTTGCCCACCACCGTATCAGGGTCACAACCCAATGGTAACTCTCTTGAGCATTTACTCCACGGCGTGCAGCCGAAGTTTTATAGTCTTAGTGAACCGGGATTGGACCTCAGCCCCCCATGGTCTCACGGCGCGCAGGCCTAAGACTCTTGCTATGCGCTCCAACAGACCGCACCTTCTGGTCTCACGTCGGACGGACATAACACATGTAGGATCCTCCACCCCCGTTGCTCAAATCGCCTTGCCATCACCAAGCACGGCGTACTCGCGGCTATATAAAGACGCGGGTAGGTCTCACCGATCCTGTTCTGGCATTCAAGCCTGGGCATAATTCTTACACCCATTCTCTCATAACAACAACGGGTCTTTCCTGGGCACACCAGTACTTCCTGTTACTCGTTCACAGGTACGACACCGCAATATCACAAATGTCAGGGGTCTTTCCTGGGCACACACAGTATACTTCCTGTTACTATCTTCACAGGTGGACACCCTACGACATCAAGCATCAAAAGGGCCTTTCCTGGTCACACCAGTACTTCCTGTTACTCATTCACAGGTACGACCCAATAGCACAAGCATACACGGATATTTTCCTGGACTACCACTCCAGTACTTCCTTCTACTACCTTTCACAGTATAACCCGTTGACTCCTTAAACTACATGTTTATCACGGAGTCTTCTCCGATTCGTATGCAACATCACCAATCCAGACCAACCTGTCCAGATGGGCTTCACACAGCATGCCTATTTCGTACTCCATTTCCGGATCTATATGCCAACAAAAGGGGATTCCATGCATCCACCCAAAGATTCCCAAAACAGCCACCTCTTGGTGGGGGAATCACAAACATATGCCAAAAGGAATCCTTCACATGGCTAGGAAGAAAATTCGTTACCCTTGAAGCCCTCTTTGGTTCCATGAGCGCTAAACTGGCTTGAACGACTCACAAGAGCATTTCCTCTACAACGTTGGCCTCAGATCTCTCGTCGGGAAACCACAGCACCACTGGTGATCAGCCCCCTTTCCTCCTCCTCCTTCTTCCTTTCTCTTTCTCTCTCTAGAAACGTAGTAAGATAAAGACAAAAGCCAAATGAGTTTTCCCCAACCCATTCTCGGCCTTAAGAAGACAGGGAGGCCTCTCAGCCCTTGGATCCAGGCTGAAGGAATGGATGGCCACAATTGCACCAAAAGTATAAATTTTGCCTGACACGGACTGTGACACGCCCGTGTCCATGGCCGTGTGCCTCAAGCGGTGCTCAACCGACTTATTCAGACCAGTGACACGCCCATGTGACACGACCGTGTCATGGGCCGTGTCACCCAACATGCCTTTTAGACAGCCCCGCGTTCTGTGGCCGTGTTCGTCATGCTGAACAAATGCCAAAATCACCCGAGACTCACACCCGTGACTGTGACACGCCCTGTGTCCTAGGCCGTGTGCCCCTACACGGCACTAGACACGCCCCAGCTCAATGTCGTCAGGCTGATTTCGTCAAACCAAAGGGAGACGCCCTGTGACACGCCCGTGTCGCAGGCCGTGTTCACTGCACTTGACAAACGTCGACCGTATCTCGACACTCGACGATCGTCGAGCAACTTTCGTCGAACGCGCTGACACGCCCTGTGACACGCCCGTGTCACAGGCTGTGTCCAGAGTCGACCAAATTTTGTCGACCACTCGTCGACTGTTCCTCTCGACACTCGACGCACGCAGGACACGCCCTGGGTCACGCCCGTGTCACCCGAAAATTGGCCTGCTGATAAAAATTGGGCTGTTACAACCCTCCCCACCTACAAAAAATTCGTCCTCGAAATTAGTACACAGGTAGACAACCAGCAATCAGCAACCAAACAGTTATCACATTAAAATTTTTATGTTACAACACAATTCTCTCCACGGATTACAGAAACAGCTCGGGAAACTCTTCTCGCATGGTTTGCTCTCGCTCCCATGTAAGTTCTTCACGACCGCAGTTGTCCCACCGGACTTTAACCATGCTGTCCGTCTTGTTCCGCAACTGTTTCTCGGCTCGATCCTTGATCTGAATGGGTCTAACTCTCGTTGTTAGCCCATACTCCACCGACACACGATCATCCGCGATCACTTGGGCTGGATCTTTAACAGCCTTCCGAAGCACCGAGATGTGAAATACATCATGTAATCCACCTAAGTCTACCGACAGAGCTAGCCGATAAGCCGCTTCTCCAACGCGCTCCACCACTTCAAATGGACCCAAATATCTTGGACTCAACTTTTTCAACCGTCGAATCCTGGAGACACCTTTGAAGGGTTTGATCTTCAAGTAGACACAATCGCCAACCGCAAATTCCACGCTTCGGTGCTTGGCATTGTAGTACTTTGCTTGATGATCTTGGGTTATGAGTAGCCTCTCTCGAATAGTTCGTATGGTTGAATTTGCTTCATCAACTTCATTTAGGTTATAAATTCGAGCTTCGCCCGCTTTTACCCAAGCCAAGGGAGTACGACACTTCCTTCCATACAAAGCTTCATACGGTGTCATCCCAATGCTCGCCTGGTAGCTGTTATTATACGCAAATTCCACCATATAGAGATGATCTTCCCATCTCTTTCCGAAGTCGAGGGCGCATATCCGGAGCATGTCCTCCATCGTTCTGTTGGTACGTTCAGTTTGGCCATCCGTTTGGGGATGAAAGGCCGTAGTGAAAGTTAACTTCGTGCCCAACAGTCCGTGAACTAGCCTCCAGTCATTTGACATGAACCGCCCATCTCGATCACTTACGATGCTCCGAGGAACACTGTGAAGCCGTACAATCTGGTCAACATACAATTTTGCCAAACTTTCGACCGAATCATCCCGCCTGTTCGGGAGAAAATGTGCCACTTTCGTTAGCCGGTCAACAATCACCCAAATGGAATCATTTCCTTGCTGCGATCTCGGCAATCCGTGCCCAAAATCCATGGAAATATCATCAAATTTCCATTCTGGGATCGGCAACGACTTCAAATAACCGCCCGGCTTTTGGCATTCCGCTTTCACCATCGCACATGTTTGACATTTGGCCACATAGAGGGCAACATCCCTCTTGAGCCCTGGCCACCAGAATAGATTTTTCATATCGTTGAACATCTTCGTGCTCCCGGGGTGAATGGAATAATTTGTATAATGTGCTTCATACATCAGTTCTTCCCTTAATTTACCCATATTCGGGACGCACAAACGGCCCTCTTTTCGCAAAAGACCGTCATTCCAGGAGAATTTGCCTTCTGGCCCTTCGTGAACATAGTGTAAGAGATCTTCATCCAACTCCGTTGCCCGTCGAACTCGGTCCGCAAGGTCACATTTCACCTCCGTCCAGTTCAAACATGCATTGGCAGTGACATTTTTGTCAACACAATATATCTCTAACGCTTCCAGCTCCTGGATAAGACGTTCATCATGCCTTTGTAACCAATTCGCTCTAGCCGGAGTCCTCCGATTCAAGGCATCCGCAATAACATTCCCCTTCCCGGGAGTATAGTGAATCTCAAATGTGTAGTCTCCAAGGAACTCCAACCACCTTCGTTGTCGCATGTTCAAGTCTTTCTGCTCCAATAGGTACTTTAGGCTCTTGTGATCTGTATAGATCTCCACCTTCACTCCATAAAGGTAGTGTCGCCACAACTTGAGTGCAAAAATCACCGCCGCTAATTCCAAATCATGGACGGGATAATTTCGCTCGTGCACCTTCAGCTAGCGTGAGCCATAAGCAATTACCTTTCCATTTTGCAGAAGAACGCAGCCTAAGCCGCTCCCTGAGGCATCACTAAAAATAACAAATCCATCGGTCCCACTTGGCGAAGACAACGCCGGCGCCGTGGTCAACCGACCCTTCAGCTCTTCAAAAGCTCGTGCTCACTCTGGCGTCCAAACAAACTTCTGATCTTTTCGCGTCAGCGTGGTTAGCGGCAAAGCAATCCGCGAGAAGTTTTCAACAAATCTTCGGTAGTAGCCCGCAAGTCCAAGGAAACTCCTGACCTCGGCCACGGAAGACAACATTGGCCACTCTTGTATGGCCCTTATCTTCGCTGGATCCACTGCAATGCTCTCTCCACTCACCACATGGCCCAGAAAATCCACCGATGATAGCCAAAACTCACACTTCGAGAACTTGGCATAGAGCTGATTTTGCCTCAATGTATTCAACACCAACCGCAAGTGAGTCTCATGCTCAGCTTCTGACTTCGAGTATAACAGGATATCATCAATGAACACGATCACAAAGCGATCCAGGTACTCTCGGAACGTGTGGTGCATTAAATCCATAAACACCGAGGGCGCATTGCACAGTCTAAATGGCATGACTATGAACTCATAGTGCCTGTAACGCGTTCCAAATGGGGTTTTGGGAATGTCACCTTCCCGAATTCTCAACTGGTAATAACCATACTTCAGGTCCAACTTCGAGTAGACGGTCGAGCCCACCAGCTGATCGAATAACTCATCAATCCGGAGTATCAAATATTTATTCTTCTCGGTCAGCTTATTCAGTTCACGGTAATCAATACATAACCACAACCCACCATCTTTATTCTTTACAAAAAGCACAGGCGCGCTCCAAGGTGACATGCTTAGGCGTATATAACCTTGCTCTAGCAATTCTTGTAGTTGGACCTTCAACTTGGCCATCTCTTTTGGCGCGACGCGATATGGCGAACGGGCCACCGGTTTCGCACCTGGCACCAACTCGATTGTGAAGTGAATCTCCCGCTGGGGTGGTAGCCCAGGGAGATCCTTGGGAAACACATCTGTAAATTTCGATACAATCGAAACCTCACACACACTGGACTTCGGCTCAACAGCCTGAATCAACGCGAAGTAACATTCCGCACCCTTCCGAACAGCCTTGACTACCTGGAGTGCAGACATCAACGTCCCGCCCACTCCGCGCATACCCGCGACCTTTGCCTCCTGTTCGGTATTCTGGCCCAACGTGATCTCTTTGGACTGGCAATCAATCATGGCATGCTGCTCCGTAAGCCAATCCATCCCAAAAATCACGTCGAATTCCGATATCGGCAATACAGAAGCAGTTAAACTGAAATCCTGACTTCCTATTTGGACCGCCACATCGCAAGCTTGATTCGCAAGCATCCAACAGCCATTCGGCAACACCACTCTGACGCTATCTGTCTTTGCATGACTAGGTATCCCAAGCCGCGCTATAAACTCGCTAGACAAAAAAGAATGCGATGCACCCGTATCAAACAGTGCTCGCGCCAGCGTGTCCTGAATCATCACAAAGCCTGTGACAATCATGTCACACACACAAACTAAAAACATATATGTACTAAGAAAAGCATACAAGCAATAGCATATACAAAACTAAACTCATACCTGTGACAACGTCACTCTGCTTGATGACCTCCTGCAGGCCAAGATTGTTGACCCGGGGATGCGCCTGCGAGGCAGAGGAGTCCACCACCGCCTTTCCTTTTTCCGCATAAGATGCTCCCGCCTTCTTTTCACTCTTTGGCGGCACCAGACAATCTCTAGCTATATGCCCCACCCGGCCACAATTATAGCATGTACGAGTATCTGGCTTTGAGGTAGCCACTGATGTTGCTCCCGTTGCAACTGATGAAGGAGCTTGTCCACTTGTCTTGGACTTCTTGCCCCATTTCTTCTTATAAAATGGTTTCCCAGATCGGGGCACCTTCCACTCCGGTTGCGTCAGAGCCAAAGCTCTCTTCCCCTGCACCCTCTTCATATCCTTTTCCAGCGCACTCGCAGTGTCAACCAATGCCTGGAAGCCTTGGTTCATAGAACTAGACACCAGGAACCTCAACTCGTCCCTCAGTCCTTCATAGAACTGATTTGTCTTCCTCTGCTCATCAGCAAAAATAGAACCCGCATACCGCCCTAAGCGAGTAACTCATACAGGTACGCGTCAACACTGCCATCACCTTGAGTCAGCCGTTGGAATTCATTCTCCATGGCAATCCGTCGCGCCGCAGGAAGGTGCTTCGCTAGGAAGAGTCGGGAGAATTCTTCCATCGATACTTGTGTTAAGGGACGACCCGCCAAGTGATGCAACTCCATCTCATCCCACCACAATCTTGCTTCTCCTTCAAGAAGGAACGTAGCTAAGGCGACTTTCTGATACTCCTCCGATCCAATCACCGTCATGATGTGCTTGACGCGCGATAGCCAATCCTCAGCCTGCATAGGAGTTCCCGCTCCCGAAAACGTAGGTGGATGGAAACTCATAAACCGCATCAACTGCTTCTCAGCCGCTCGAGGAGCCACATCCACTACAGGTTCAGGCCTTGCTGCCACCTGTTCTGGCCTCACAGCCGGTTGCTCCTTCCCAAGTGGCTGTCCATGGATCATGGCAAATAAAGCCTCAGCAACTAAACACACATGTTCCGCAGACGGTGGAGGTGTAGGTACTGCGGCTGGTGCCGTACTTTCAGCAGAATGCTGGGGCTCTGACTGCCCAGCTCCACTCCGTGTCACCTAAAGGTGGACAAGACACACACATTAGCGGGCTTACACAAGCAAACAACACAAAATAGGAACACACAGGTTCCCCAAACACAACAATTTGCATTCCTATCGTGGACATTCAGGAGTTCACTCGTATAAATGTGGTTTGCACAAACACGTGCTCGCTACTACACAAAAGAAGGCGACTACGACTTTGAGAGGGAAAGACCAAGACAGCTGATACCAAAAATATAACAACTCCATCCGTTCATATGGTATATCCTAGAAGGTCCGACCAGGGCCCCACAACATATATCACAAAACAGACGGTGAAGGTACGAGATGATACCAGAGTAGCGCAGCGCACCTATCACAAAGCATTCTAGCGGAAGCCTATACTACCACTTGAACTCCTCTCTTGAATGTCCAACAAATAAAACACCATATTTTATAGCATATAGGAATGTCTTACAACATGTAAACATCATTGGCCTTATGGCCTTACAAGGCTTTCAAACAGTGGCCCCAACATTGGCGCGCAGGCCGGCCACAATAAAAGAAAACACAACAAGCATTTCCAAATAGCCTTCGAGGGCTAGCAGTAGCAGTAGCAGCAACAACAAGGACCTCAACCTTTATGCGTCCCACTTGGCTCTCCAGCACCTGTATAGAGACAATCCACCCAACGGTGGCAAACAGAAGCAACGGTCAGCGTTCAGCTGACCCAATTATAACGACCCTACCCCTTTTCTCGGGGCAGCGGTAATCTTCCCTGCAGGCATATCATATCACAAACATGACAATATATTCATATCATGTGCTTTCACGCACACATGCCATCACAACCATTTGCCACCCGGCCCAACGGTCCGTGCACTCAAGGCACATTCTTGGTGTTCTGGCAAAGCACCTACCCACCACCGTATCAGGGTCACAACCCAATGGTAACTCTCTTGAGCATTTACTCTATGGCATGCAGCCAGAGTTTTATAGTCTTAGTGAACCAGGATTGGCCCTTAGCCCCCATGGTCTCACGGCGTGCAGGCCTAAGTCTCTTGTTATGCGCTCCAACAGACCGCACCTTCTGGTCTCACGTCGGACGGACATAACGCAGGTCGAATCCTCCACCCCCCGTTGCTCAAATCGCCTTGCCATCACCGAGCACGGCGTACTCACGGCTATATAAAGACGCAGGTAGGTCTCACCGCTCCTGTTCTGGCATTCAAGCCTGGGCATAATTCTTACACCCATTCTCTCACAACAACAGCGGGTCTTTCCTGGGCACACCAGTACTTCCTGTTACTCGTTTACAGGTACGACACCGCAATATCACAAATGTCAGGGGTCTTTCCTGGGCACACCAGTACTTCCTGTTACTCTCTTCATAGGTGGACACCCTATGACATCAAGCATCACAAAGGGCCTTTCCTGGTCACACCAGTACTTCCTGTTACTCATTCACAGGTACGACCCAATAGCACAAGCATACACAGATATTTTCCTGGACTAACACTCCAATACTTCCTGCTACTACCTTTCACAGACATAACCCGTTGACTCCTTAAACTACACGTTTATCACGGAGTCTTCTCCGATTCGTATGCAACATCACCAATCCAGACCAACCTGTCCAGATGGGCTTCACACAGCATGCCTATTCCGTACTCCATTTCCGGATCTATATGCCAACAAAAGGGGATTTCATGCATCCACCCAAAGACTCCCAAAACCAGCCACCTCTTGGTGGGGGAATCACAAACATATGCCAAAAGGAATCCTTCACATGGCTAGGAAGAAAAGTCGTTACCCTTGAAGCCCTCTTTAGTTCCATGAGTGCTAAACTGGCTTGAACTACTCACAAGAGCTTTTCCTCCGCAACGTCGGCCTCGGATCTCTCGTCGGGAAACTCCAGCACCACCGGTGATCAGCCCCCTTTCCTCCCCCTCCTCCTTCCTTTCTCTTTCTCTCTCTAGAAACGTAGTAAGAGAAAGACAAAAGCCAAATGAGTTTTCCCCAACCCATTCTCGGCCTTAAGAAGACAGGGAGGCCTCTCAGCCCTTGGATCCAGGCTGAAGGAATGGATGACCACAATTTCACCAAAAAGTATAAATTTTGCCTAACACGGCCTGTGACACGCCCGTGTCCATGGCCGTGTGCCTCAAGCGGTGCTCAACCGACTTTTCCAGACCAGTCACATGCCCATGTGACACGCCCGTATCATGGGCCGTGTCATCCAACACGCCTTCAGACACGCCCGTGTCTGTGGCCGTGTTCGTCAGGCTGAAAAAAAAATCCCAAAATCACCTGAGACTTACACGGTCTGTGACACGCCCGTGTCCCAGGCCGTGTGCCCCTACACGGTACTAGACACGCCCCAGCTCAATGTCGTCGGGCTGATTTCATCGAACCAAAGGGACACGCCCTGTGACACGCCCGTGTCACAGGCCGTGTTCACTGCACTCGACAAACATCGACCGCATCTCGACACTATTCGATCGTCGAGCAACTTTCGTCGAACGCGCTGACACGCCCTGTGACACACCCGTATCACAGGCCGTGTCTAGAGTCAACCAAATTTTGTCGACCACTCGTCGACTGTTCCTCTCGACACTCGACGCACGCAGGACACGCCTTGGGACACGCCCGTGTCCCAGGCCGTGTCACCCGAAAATTGGCCTGCTGATAAAAATTGGGTTATTACACGCTAGCAGCGGCAACAACAGACTTCGCCCGCCGCGGCTTAAATTCCACTCTTGCGACGGGCTTTTCCTCTAATCAAGAAACAAGATTACAGCTTGCTAATGCACCTTTACATGAAAAAGCAATAAAGGGTACAAAGGGGGAAGCTGGCGGCCAAGGAAGGAGTTGCCAGAGACTAAGAAAAAGAGGCTGCCAGCAGCTGTGGAGGACTGGGAGGACTGAGAAACTGAGTCTGCAGAGCTTGCTTGATCAACTGTCGAGAACTGGAAAACTGAGTCCGCAGAGCTTACTAGCAAGCTGCAGGAAAGCTGTGGCGGACTGGAAAACTGAGTCCGCAAAGCTTGCTTGATCAACTGTGGAGGACTGGAAAACTGAGTCCGCAGAGCTTGCTTGATCAACTGTGGAGGACTGGAAAACTGAGTCCGCAGAGCTTGCTTGATCAATTGCAGTTTTCCTCTTGCACACTGTCTCCCCTCCCAAATGAGAGGCATTGGGGGCTATTTATAGGCCCGGGGAAGATCAACTAGAAGTGGGGCCCAGTGACGTCATCATGACGACCTGCGCGGACTCGGCGGACTGGAAAAATTAGTCCGCCCGACTGGTGGGCGAAGCAAGCGGCATGAGGCCGGTAAAAGACGGAGGCTGCCCGTCTGGCGGGCGGACTAGGCGGACTCTAGGGGGAGTCCTCCCCTGCTGGGACGGAGGCCGCCCCAAGGCGGGCGGACGGGTGGACTCCAGGGGGAGTCCTCCCCTGCTGCTGGCGGAGTGGAGGCCGCCTCGTCTGGCGAGCGGACTGGGTGGACTCCACGGGGAGTCCGCCCCTGTTTGCAGGCGGAGCGGAGGCCGCCCCGAGGCGGGCGGACTGGGCGGACTCCAGGGTGAGTCCGCCCCTGCTGCTGGCAGAGCGGAGGCCGCCTCGAGGCGGGCGGACGGGGCAGACTCTAGGGGGAGTCCGCACCTGCTTGCTGGCGGAGCGGAGGCCGCCCCGTCTGGCGGGCGGACTGGGCGGACTCCAGGGGGTGTCTGCCCCTACTACTGGCGAAGCGGAGGCCGCCCCGTCTGGCGGGCGGACTGGGCGGACTCCAGGGGGAGTCCGCCACTACTGCTGGCGGAGCGGAGGCCGCCCCGTCTGGCAGGCGGACTGGGCGGACTCCAGGGGGAGTCCGCCTCTATTGAGACGGAGGCCGCCTCTGGGCAAAATTTGGTCCTAGCAGTCCGCCTTACGCAGACTCGGTGGACATCAGTGGTAGCCCGCCCCTTGCGGGTGGGATCCTGATGGTAGGTTGCCTCCTGCAAGGAAGAACGCGACACGGTTAGCAGGTCTAACCGCATGGCCTGCGAGGGTGAGCTATGGGAACAGCCCGCCGCCCCGCAGGACATGCGGTTGCTAGACGACCTAGGCAAACAGGGAAAACTGCCCGCCTACACTTGGACTTGTCGCGAACACCAGGGAGAATCTGAAGGTCGCGACTAGCCAGCTAGCTACCTCGGGAAGGATCGCCGATTTCTGGGTTAACAACGCACCTCCTGCGAATGAGCAAGAACCGGTTAGGGCGGCAGAGCCGAGAGTGGTGGAGCACACAACAGTTGATCTGGTAGAGCCGAGGAGAGCTACGGAGAAGCAACTAAAGCATGTAATGGACTTTAATCCTTCGAGGTTCGATGGGGTTGGAACGCCAGCTCAAGCTGAGGACTGACTCTCTTCGATACAGAGGGTTTTGACAGCCACGTTAACTGAGGAGTGGCAGAAGACCACCACAGCGACTTTTCTTTTGGTGGGTGAAGCGAGGCTGTGGTGGGATGAATTGGAGTTTCATCTCTTAGTGGGAAGGCAGCTTGCGGATGTGCCAATGGAGGAATTTTCAAGATTGTTCCTAGCCAGATTTGTACCCTCTGATCAGAAGCTTGAGATGGAGAACCAATTTCTTGGGTTGACTCAGGGAGCCAGAAGCGTGGACGAGTATCTCCATGAGTGCACACATTTGGGTCGTTATGCTGGTGCTACGTTTATGGAAGAAGAACGGAAGACCAATCGGTTTTATGAGGGTCTACGCGGCGATCTACAGCTACTACTTGCTGGGCCTAAGGCGCAGGGCTTCCTAGCCTTGGTCAATTCGGCCCGGTCATTGGAGAAGGTTGTGAAGAAAGTTCAAGAGAAGAAGGACCCAGGAGAAAAGAAGTCTGAGTTCAAGGTGCCAAATACCAAGCCAAGTTTCCGCAGGTGGAACAAGAAACAGAGGACTTCGAACTCAGCCCCTCAGTCTGGTGCGTCGGGGGAAACTACAAGTCGAGTCCCAGGAGCTTGCTACAACTGCGGGAAGACAGAGCATTTTGCTTGTGAGTGTTGGAGCGGACGTGCAAAGTCTGAGAGGAAGCCTGGAGCGACTTATGAGGAGAAAGGGAAGGCGGTGGAGTCAACCGCGTCCCACCATGCTCTATCCCAGCCTAGAGTTTACAACCTTGGCCTGCAAGAGGCCATAAAGCAAGCGGATGTGGTGACAGGTATGAGTTAAATTACAGTGGTTTAACTTTTATAGTTGTTACCTTCGTATTTGTTAGCTTACTTTTGTTGGTGCTAGGCTTTGTATTGATCTTTGAGTTTCCGGCAAGAGCCCTGTTTGATTCGGGAGCATGACATTCCTTCTTGTCTGAAAAATTCATATCGCGCATCGGGATTCCGTCCTCGATGGCAAAAGACAAATTGGATGTGTTGTTGCCCAATGGGTGCTCAATGCGCGCGGATAGGATCTGCGTAGTGAAGATTCAGATTGGAGACCAGCAGTTTGATTTGAGAGCGTTGCTTTTGCCGTTGGCAGAGTACGATGTAATATTCAGTATGGATTGGCTCTCGAAGCAGGGTGCATGCATTGATTGTAACCGTAAGGAAGTTAAGTTGGGTCTGAACACTGATCGGGAGACTACTTTTGCGGGCATGAAGGGGTCGGGTAAGATTTTGTTGTCAACCCTTCAGGTGATCAAGGCAGTTCGGTCTGGGCCAGAGCTATTTATCACTCTAGTGCAGACTTCGATGCCTAAGCCAAGTCTTGACAGTATTCCAGTTGTGTCCGAGTATCCGGATGTGTTCCCAGATGATCTCCCAGGATCCCCTCCTCAGCGGGAGATTGATTTTACCATTGAGCTGGTACCGGGTGCCAAACCGGTGTCACGCTCTCCATATCGGATAGCGCCGCGAGAGATGGCGGAGTTGAAGGTACAACTACAAAAGTTGCTAGAGCAAGGTTATGTGCGTCCAAGTTCGTCACCTTGGAGCGCACCGGTTCTTTTCGTTAAGAAGAAGGATGAGAGCTTGCGACTCTGCATTGACTATCAGGAATTGAACAAGCTTACGGAGAAGAACAAATATCCGATCCCCAGGATTGATGATCTATTTGATCAGTTGGTTGGGTCAACGGTATATTCGAAGTTAGATCTGAAATCCGGTTACTACCAATTGAGGATAAGGGAGAGCGACATCCCAAAGACAGCATTCAGTACGCGGTTTGGGCATTACGAGTTCACAGTCATGCCGTTTGGTTTGACCAATGCGCCATCCGTGTTTATGGATCTGATGAACAAGACATTTAGAGAGTGCCTCGATCATTTCGTGATAGTATTTATCGATGATATTGTGGTGTACTCACAGTGCGAGGAGGATCACTACAATCATTTACACATGGTGTTGGAGACATTGAGGAGGAATCAGTTATATGCTAAGTTCTCCAGGTGTGAATTCTGGTTATCCTCGATAGCGTTCCTTGGTCATGTTGTCAGTGGAGAAGGGATAGATGTGGATCCGGCGAAGATAGTGGCGATACGGGAGGGGCCTGCTTTGATTACAGTGGCAGAGGTCCGGAGTTTTCTGGGGCTTGCTGGCTACTACAAGCGCTTCGTAGAGAACTTCTCGCAGATAGCGCTACCACTCACGATGTTGACAAGGAAGGATCAGAAGTTTGTGTGGTATCCGTAGTGCGAGCAGGCTTTTGAGGAGTTGAAGAGGTGGTTGACCACAACGCCTATTTTATGTTCGCCAAGTGGAACCGAAGGGTTCGAGATCTATAGTGATGCTTCGGACAGTGGTATGGGCTGTGTTCTGCTACAGCATGAGAGTGTGATAGCCTACAGTTCATGACAGTTGAAGGCTCACGAGAGGAATTATCCGGTCCATGACTTAGAGTTAGAGGCCGTGATATTTGCTCTAAAGCTTTGGAGGCACTACCTGTACGGTGTGAAAGTCAATATTTACACCGATCATAAGAGCTTGAAGTACCTGTTGGATCAAAAGGATCTGAACATGAGGCAGCGGAGGTAGATGAAGTTCTTAGGGGACTACACCTTCAAGATACATTATGTGCCTGGGAAGGGAAATGCAGTGGCGGATGCGTTGAGTCGCAGGACTCCGACGCAGGCCAACTGGTTATCGGTACATGATGAAAGATTGGTCCATGAGTTGGAGGCTTTGGAGATATCTTGCGTCGACAAGCAGTCTAGTGCTGAGGCGAAACTGTTTTGGACCAAGGTGCAGTGTGACCTACCTGATAGAGTTCGGCGGGCTTTGATTCAGGATAACAGCATGAAGCAGATCTTGGATGAATCATTGGATGGGTCAAATTCCCAGTTTGCGGTTAAGGATGGGTTGCTAAGGAAGGACGGTCGCCTATGCGTTCCTAGTGCGGATAATCTTCGGGAGGAGTTGATGTACGAGGCTCATCATACCAAGTACTCAATCCACCCGGGAAGCACGAAGATGTATAGAGACATGAAGAAATTATTCTGGTGGCCAGGATTGAAGAAGGATGTAGCACTTTATGTGGCCAAGTGCAGAACTTGTGCATTGGTGAAGGCGGAATGCCAGAAGCCCAGAGGTTTCTTGAAGTCCCTACCTATCCCAAAATAGAAATTCGACGACATATCTATGGATTTTGTGCATGGTTTGCCGAAGTCGCAGAAGGGAAACGACGCCATTTGGGTGGTCGTAGATAGGTTGACAAAGGTGTCACACTTTATTCTGGTCAAGAAGGAAGATCCGGTGGAAAAGTTAGCCAAACTCTATGTGGAGAATATTGTACGATTGCATGGTGTGCCCCGCAGTATTGTTAGTGATCGAGATGGACGCTTCACGTCGAATGACTGGAGGTTGGTGCATAGTCTGTTGGGTACTAAGCAAAAGTTCAGCATAGCCTTTCATCCGCAGACGGATGGCCAAACCGAGAGGGTCAACCAGATGATGGAAGACATGCTTCGCATGTGCGTCCTAGATTTTGGAAAGCAGTGGGAAGATCACCTATACATGGTGGAGTTTGCGTATAATAACAGCTTTCAGGCGAGTATTGGAATGGCGCCTTTTGAGGCCTTATATGAGAGAAAGTGTCGCACGCCGTTGTCTTGGTTGGAGACAGGCGAGTCGAAGCTTTACAAACGTCAAGCAGTGGAAGATGCCACTTCAGTGATACGAGCAATTCAAGAACGGTTGAAGATCGCTCAGGACATATAGTCAAAGTACTATAACGCCAAACATAGGAATGTGGAGTTCAATGTTGGCGACTGGGTGTACATAAAAATTAAGTCGTTCAAGGGTGTCTCGCGGGTTCGACGCTTGAAGAAGTTGAGTCCGAGATACCTTGGACCATTTGAAATCCTGGAGCGTGTTGGCAAGGCGGCGCATAGATTGAAGCTGTCGGCGGAATTGAGTGGACTACATGACGTGTTCCACGTGTCGGTGTTGCGTAAGGCGGTGCAAGAGACTTCGCAGATCATTGCAGACAATCAAGTACCGGTTGTTATGAATTAACGACAAGGGTCAAGCTAGTACGTATTGAAGATGTTGCAGTCAAGCGACTCCGCAACAAGGAAGTCTGAATGGTTAAAGTCCGTCGGGATAATTGCGGACGTGAGGAGCTTTCATGGGAGTGAGAGCAAGCTATGTTGGAGGAATATCCCGAGTTATTCCATTCAGGTAACTTGTAATTTTTGTGTACTTTTACTTAATTTTGGGACGAAATTTCTTAAGTGGGGGAGATTTGTAACGCCCCGAAAATTGTATTTGAGTTGGTCGCGTAAAAAGAGATTTTTGGTGCCTGTATAGGGGTACACATCCTAGGACACGGGCATGTCCAAGGCCGTGTCTGGATAGTGTTTTGGTTGTTTTCATCCCGAGAAGGACACATCTAGAAACACGGCTAAATGACACGGGTGTGTGCCTAACCGTGTCTGTACCCGTGTTCCTGAAAGCCGATTGAGTTCGACGAAAAGTGTTCGGGAGGAACACACCAGGCGATACGGGCGTGTCGGGAGGGTGTGTCCCCCTGCGTTTGACGATCGCCGAACGGCGCTCGACGATTATCGAGTGACCCTCTACATTCGACGATCGACGATTGTCGAGTGACACGGGCGTGTTCATACCCGTGTTCCTACCCGTGTTCAGTTGGGTCGTGTCCATTGCCGTAGCGGTTACCCGTTTTCTTTGTTTGACAATCGTGCCTCGATCAGGGCACACAGCCTGGAACACGGTCGTGTGCGAGGCCGTGTTCGGCCCAGGTCTAGGGAATTTTGTGCCGATCTGAGCCGTTCATTTTCTTTAATTGAGATCCAAGGGCTCAGATGGTTTCCTGCTCTGTTAAGGCTGGGAATGGGGGAGTTAACTCTTCATTTTCTCCAAACCATTCTCTTTCCAAGGAGTTAGAAAGAGGAGGAAGAAGGAGGAGGATTCCGGCCGCCGGGGGAGCATCGAAGCACCGTTTTGAGATCTGAGAGCGGATCCGTGGAGAAAACGTCGTTGCAAAGACTTCTATCCGTGTAGTTTTTCCATGGAGCGCAAGCAGACTACACGGGTAACGATTCTCTACTTGAGCATGTGAAGCTCTCTTCCTTTCTGCATTGGGAATCCCGCTCCCGCGAGTGTGCAGTGAGTGCGTGGTGTTCCTTGGGATTGATGTGAATAGTCCCCCTTGTGTTGCATATAGAGTCTGGAATCGAAGTACGGGCATATGCATTGTGTGTGAAGCCTACCCGGACGTGTATTGTCTGGATCGGTGATGTTGCATTTGATATGTTTTGCCGGAGAAGACTCCGTGCTTTGGGTTTTTCGGGTTTCTACGCAATAGATTGCAGCAGGGATCCTTAGGGATTAATTCCAAGGCGCACCCGGAAAACTGAGCGGAAACGTGTTCTACTAACTTGGCGGTCAGGGAACCGACCTTGAACATAACTGGGTTATGTGATTGTTTGAAAACGTTTTGGGATCCGAGAGAAGCATGGCTCGTGCGTACGTCTTAAAGTGACTACATGGAGTGAGCAACGGGCAAGTGGAATTGGACCTAGGCTATGTGGTTCAGTGCGAGAGACCCGAAAAGGGGACTGGCCGTTGGCAGAGTCGGGAACCTTAGACGATGGTCAGAAAGGCTAAATGCTCACGTGGTTGCCATCTTTGGGATGGTGGTGAAGACGCTGAAGTGTCAGGATTCACCGTTAATGTGCCCTAAGTGCACGGGGTGTTTGGCCGTGCGAGCCTACACTTGTGGTGTAGTATAATTGCACTTTATTGTTTTACTGGACTAATGATATGCAGGAAAGAGCACCGCCGTCCCGAGTAAGGGCGGGGTCATTATAATTTGGTCGGCTTTTGGCTGACCGTTGCTTTGTTTGCCACCGTGCGGTGTAATGTTGCTTGCTGGTGCTGCGGAGCTGAGTGCAAAATAGCGGGCTGGAGCCCATGTTGTGGCCGTAAAGAATAGTTATTTTTTACTTTGTCATGTGTGGCCGACCTGCGAGCCGATGTATGTAAGACACTATTTATTAAGTGAACTACTATAAGGCCATAAGGCCATGTACCTTTTCAGTGTATTTGGGTTTCATTCCTATTGTGTGGATGTGAACATTCATGATTATGGATTTAAGATTTGGGTTCTTTCAACTATTTAAAAGCTTCCGCTAGAATGCTCTGTGTAGGACGAATAGTCTTAATTGGAATGTTTGGATATTCTTATGTAACCATTCCGACTGTCTGTGGTATATGACGTCGGGTTCCAGCTGGACCTATTTAATATGGTTTGTGATGAGTATTTTAAAAACATTTTTACTACGCACATACCGAACATTATTTTTTGTCATGTGCACCCCCCATTACGGGTGATTACTCGTGAATTGGACAAAGGAGATCGCCTGGTGGCGATCGAAATGCCGTGGAGAGTCGGCCGGCAGGCCGGCGAGACCCGGCCGACGAGGGCCGGTAGGTGGAGGGATCAACCACATGGTCGCCCGCCCTAGGTGGCAAAACGGTCGCTCAATCTGGGTGGCCAAGAAGCTGCCCTATTCGGGCGATCGAAGGGTGAGATGGTCATGGGGCCACCCTCCCTAGGCGGAGAAATGGCCGCCTGATTCGGGTGACCAAGAGGCCGCCCTATTTAGGAAGCCAGAGGGTAGGGCAGCCATGGGGCCTCCCACCCTATACAGCAAAATGGTCGCCTTATTTGGGAAGTTGGAGGACGGGGAAGCTATGGGGCTGCCTGCCCTAGGCGGCGAATTGGCTGCCTGATTCAGGAGGCCATAATTCGAGTGGCCAGAGGGCAGGGTGGCCAAGGGGCCACCCATCCTATACGGTAGGTCTGCGCGCAGGTGCACATAACAAGCGCAGCTTGGGTCGCACACTTGTTTGCGCTCGTCTAAGAGCCATGCGCAGGCATGTGCGGTTTTGACCGCATGCATGCTTGCGGTTGGCGGGGGGCAGGAAGGTACAGACAATTGGGGCTGCGTGCATTCCTGAGCGACTAAGCGGGGCCTTGTTCGTGACATGGCTGGAGTCGCGCGTCTACTTGTGCATTCCCCCGACAGTTGTGGGCGGTTTTGGGATGAGTGGTCCTGGGGTCATGCTCAATAAACCTTTGGTTTAATCAAACCATGTTGGGGAAACCCCATCAAGTTTATTTTCATTTATGAATCTCTCTTTCTCTCTCCACTTTCAGTCCTAAAAATCTAAAAGTTTTAACTGAAGTGTAACTTTCCAGTTAAATATGTTACTTAAACCACTTTAAGGACCAAAATCTAAACGTTTTAGAAGGGTGCATAATTCATTTTCCAATTCTTATATTTTAACATGTTTTAGATAATCTTTAACTATTGGCACGCTCGGCCGCTCACGAGCTAATATGGTTGAATATGCCTGATCGCACGGCGTTCTTATTAGACCAGGCACATTCAACCATCTTAGCCTGTGAGCGGCCGAGCGTGCCAATAGTTAAAGATTATCTGGCTGCTAAGATAAAGACTTGATGACGTGGAAAACCCACAATCGGGGTGAAAAACCACGTGGTCGGTATGGTGTCGTCCTAACTTCTATAGCTGAAGCCAAAACTTGGCCTCAACGAGAGTTCATACCCAAGGGTGTAGCTAAAACCTACTTCTCCTTAACTTAAGCTCCTGAACAGTCACTCGGAACCATAAAACTGACCCTGGGCTGCAATAGGGAGGTTCCACCACACACCAGGAAGATCTCTAGAGCGCTTCCCCTCCCAAGTCAAAAGCTAAGCTGAGCACCTTGGAGGGCTTATGCAGCCAGACCAAAATAATCCAAGGAGGAAGAAGCCAAAAAATGAATTAGATCCTCCCAAAAGGTGCTTATATGTTCTATTTATAAAATTCCAAACTTGGTCCACAAATAACATAATTTCGTTGTTCTGGAAATGCTATACGCAACCCAAATCAGTCTGCCAACAACATAACTCGACTGTTCTGAAAGACTATTTGTAGACCCCCAAGGGAGCCTAGGTAATCTTACCTATGGACCCTACTGGGCGAGTAGCCCATGAAGGCACCTCTCGCATGAAGAAGCGAATGATGGGGTGAGCCGAGCATCCCCCCCCCGTAGCTCCTCAAAGGGCGAATGTGGGATCCTCATGCCATCTGTCTGACTTGGCGAGAGCCTTTCCTCTAACCTTATAGTCCTTCAGCTTGCCTGGGCGAATGCCCTTCCATCTGACTTGGTTAAAGGCCTTCACTCTCTCTGAGCAAGTGTGGGTCTGCCTACCCCACACACCTACTTTGACCAGCTGAAACCTCAGGGTCCCTGTCTTCGTCGGGAGGTCTCACTAACCAAATACGGGGTTGTACATCCACCATATCAGAGTTTGTTGCAAAGCTTCTTGAAGAGCGCGAGGACAACAGACTGTGCCTCATTACACTTAATGAGATGGAGAGAGAGTGAATGTCGGGTGTCGTTGGCCGCCGTGTAGGTTCCACAATCTTTCACTGTGCGCTCACTGGATGTGCATACACTTCCTAGCCTCCGGAGTTGTATCGACGCGTCGGTGGTGATGAATTCGAGTGTCTTGTTCTTGACTTGATTCTTCACCAACTTCCTCTTCACTTTGCATCCTTGGCAGAATCTTGCGGGAGTTGTCTTGGATGGGGATTCTGCAAAGAGAAAGCGAGGGGAAAAGAGAGTGAAGTGGAGTAAAGAGGGGGAAAGACCCATTTGAAATAGAAACTGAGCCTATTTATAAGTTTTGACGAGGGCGGTCCGGTAATTTTTCCTAGTAACAAACAAACCGACCAATAAAATCGCTCGAAAATGATCACGTGGATCACCATTTTTAGGAAATGACCACCTTGCCCCCGGGCCGAAGGAAGACCCGCGAGGAACGGCGGCCGGCCAGTGCCGCTTCACACGGGGGGAGGCTGGGATGGGCGGCCTGCCGCGGAGGGGTCACCTAGGGTGGGCAACCTTAGGAAGCCCTCACAGAGGCCGGGCGCGGAGAGGCCACCTCGAACCGGGCGTCCATGACCGGTCCTCGGGAGGGCAAGACGCCCAGGAGCGTGCGGCCTTGGCTGGCCCTTCGTGGTACCAACCACGACAAGGCCGCCCTGGATCGGGTGGCCTTAGTTTGCCCCTTATTGGGCCGGCTGCGGAGAGGCAACCCAGAATCGAGCGGTCTTGGTCGGCCATTGTGAGGGTCGGATGTGGCGAGGCCGCCCGGGATTGGGTAGCTTTAGCCGGACCTTGTGAGGCCTGTCCATAGAGAGGCCGCCTGGGACTACTCGAGTAGTAGATGGACTACTCGAGTACATGAATTTGACTACTCAAGTGAGGAAAAATAACACGAAGTCTTATCTTCTGTAACTCGAGACAAAAGACTGAACTACTCGAGTACTTATATGACTACTCGAATAATTTACTTAGAATATTTTCTGGAGAAGAAATTCTGTTAATTCGAGAATGAGAAGAGATCTACTCGAGTAGTTGACTTAGCTACTCGAGAGCTATAATTTGGCTACTCGAGAGCTAATTCCTTTACTCGAGTACTCATAATTTTACTCGAGTATAGACTAAGCATTTCACTCGAGTATATAGAGATCTACTCGAGTAAAGTACTTAGTAAAATTCTTTCAACAAAATTCTCTTCTTCTTTGATGAATACAACAACAAGCCTTTCTCCAATTAGTCCTAGTGCATGAATATGAAATGTATCCCAATAGAGAGGCTACACATGAGTCAACACCATGGATCACGCAATGAGGGATTACATTGTATGGTCCTATGTTTGGTGACCGATTGTACACTAACATTGGTCTACACTTGGCAATACACTCCTGCACACACATAACTTAAACAAAGCATCAAATACAACTTAATTCATCTTAGTTCAAGGGTGACTTCATCAAATCTGGGTTAATGTGGATACAATACCCAACAACCTCAATGTTTGCCCTATTGCAAGAAAATTAATTATTGATTTGTTACTCACTGAAAAAATTATGAAACTTGGTCAGAGGACATATTAAGTCATTATAATATTCTAAGAATTTTTAAAAAATTATTAGGAGATATTTCATTTTGGATCATTCACAAAGTGCCCTATGTTGAAAATCTTTAAGTAATTTATTTACGAGATCAAATGGACTTAGAAAATTATTAGTTTTGGTTAGAAGTCTTTTTTGGTCACCTTGAACCTCTGGTAATTTTATCATGATTTTTGGATGAATAAATTTAGTACTTCCTTATTTACTCTAACATTATGGTAAATGGTTCAATAAATTATTTGGAGGTAAAAACATTTTTGGAAAATAGTAAATTTCAGTATTTACTATTATTTTGATCATATACACTTGTCATAATTTTTTTAAGACCATATCATGTCAGAAAATTGTACGTGGTGTTCAAAAGCACAGTTGACATGATTTTGCATAAAATTAAATAAATGTCAAATAAGTTAGGGATAATATTATCTTCTGGATTTAATGTTAAAATATCATGATTGACCCCACAGTAATAAACTTAGGTCATTTGGATGAATAAATGGAGGGGTCACCATTCTTGCACACCACTTATTCATTAGGTCTGCACATAATAAAACTGTAGAATTAAGGAATCATTTGAACCTCGGTATGGGATAAAGGGGTAGTTAGTGCACCTAGTCTGGTTGGAAATGAATAAGGTCACCAACGGAAGGCAGATAGTGAGATCCTGGTTGACTAGAGGCAAGGTTGTACTTAGGATTAGCGGAGGATCGTCTTTCCCTGGAGAAAGAGTCTAAATACACTTAGAGTTAGTTCAAGTGTAATGCCAAGAGGGTTTGAACATGGATAGCTACCAATAATAATAAGTACCTTGCGAAAGAGAGCTTTGGGCTTCAGCCCATCGTAGTTCCTAGTGCCCCCGAGAGCCCTTCACAGGAAATGCCCGGGGCAGTACAAGGTTAACCTTAAATTGTAAGATTTAAATGTTAAAGAGCAATTAGAAATACTAGGACTTCGCCTTCACTCACCCCGATGACTCGAGAGATTAGCTTGATTAGGTTATCTGAGCGGTAGACTCGGTGGTTGTGGAAATGGGCAAGTTAGTCCGGGGAGCCAAAGATTCGGAAGGTAGTTGTAACAAACAGGTTAGTCCAGGGAGCCAATGGATCAGAAATTCATGTATGCATGTGCATAAAGTGGTGGGTCATCTGTATTAGATGGTCAATCGCACCGACGTCGATACGTTGACTCGACAAGTATGGTTCTCACTTAGCCAAGGAAAATACTGGCGGTTGGTCAGCATAGTACGTGGTAACTCTAGTGTGTCCTTCAAAGGCGTACATAAGGGATAGGTATAATAGTGCGGTTACCTGCTTAGGAGTGGGGTGACCCGACCCACTGTCTCCGTTGGCCACTATAGAGGCTCCTGGGAGTGTATCTAACTTCCAAAATGGGGGAACTAAAGGTCTATGCATATAGAGTCGTGTGTGTGTGTTGCACTTGTATGAATCATTGCATAACATATCACTACACACATACCTGCATATAATCTGACACCACATCATATAAACTAGTATGAGATAGCTTATATGATGGGAGCCTTGCAAAAGACTCTTTAACTTATAAGTTTGTATGAGCATTCATATAAATTAAGGTTACTTATTCCATAGTTTACTTTACATGTACTTACTGTTATACTTTACTTGTTTACATTACTGCTTCTTTGTTATAGTTCTTTTGTACATACACCTGCTATGTTAGTTACCACCTGCTTATTCCACTCTGCTTTGTTGTCCTCCGCTTTCATCCTCCCCGCACGGTGCCTAGGAGTCGCGGGGGTGATGCGAGTACGATAGTGGCTTAGTCTTTTGACTAACGGTCGGTGGACCACATCATTTTAGGAATTTGAGGTGATGCACTAGTCACAGGAGGAAGGCAGGACTTGAGGAGCAGTTGTTGCACAATACCGCTACTACACAGTGACAGGTCGAGGATGTATTTCAGTTTGCTTCCGCTTAGATGTTGTGAGTTGTGAGAGAAAGAGATCATTTGTATTAGACATATACCGGGCTTAAGCCCACTTCTTTTTTACTATATTTCATACTTTGTACTCATTGTGGATTATTGCTTTTATATATTGAGCTGTGATTTGTGTACTTGATTATATTTGTCTTAATTGCTATTTCTACTTTTTGGTGATCACTAATGCCGACAAGATCAGCGTTTTGTAGTGACGACCACCCCGAGTGTTGGTGTCACCACAAAACGGCGATTTTGGACGTAAGACCCGGTTGCGTAGGAAAATAAATGGGGACTTACATGTTTGGTCCTGAATAAACCTCCTAAGGACCCCCTGACGAATGGGCCATTTGATATCATCCTTTAACCTGACACATTATTCTGTTGAGTGCCCTGTACCCTTGTGAAATTCACAGTATTTTGTTCGCTCCCTATTTCCCACAGGGACTTCTCGGGGCATCCATAATGTTGGTTCATCACCAATCACGTATAACACGTTAACACGGGTGGTGTTGAGCGGTGTGTACTCCTGGTATCGCCTGGGGGGCTGTTCCTCATGACGATCCTGCTGGCGGGAATTGCCTCTGTGCTCTAATTGACGTTTTGGTGACAGTTCTTCTCTCTTCCTCTTAACTCCTGCTTCAAATTGTCTTCGATGGGCCTCAATCGCTTTGAAGGAAGAGATATGAACTTTGACCTGATGTATAAAGTCTGGGTAGCTGGGGAGCATCTCCCTCATCAATGCGGAGTAGAATCCTCCAAGCTGGAGCCCCCCGAGGAATACCCCGTGCAGGAGTTCTGGGTCCACTCCTGCTATCTATCTGGCTTTTGTAGTGAATTGATGGAAGAACACTTTAAGAGTCTCTCGCTTATTCTGGCGAATTTCAGAGAGATGTGAGGGATCCTTTACGATGTGGCGGTTGACTATGAATTGGTTCCGGAACTGCTAGGTAAGCTGGGCGAAGTTCTGGATGATTCCTTCTCTGAGTGAGTGGTACTACGTCCTTGCCTGTCCTTTCAAGATGGCAGGGAAGACTTGACAGAGCAATTGGTCGGGTGCGTTGTAGATGTGGAGGATTGTGGTGAAGTGATTTACAAGCTCCAATGGATCTTTAGTCCCGTCGTATGATTTGATGCTTGGAATCTTGAAACCTGCGAGGACCGGGAATGCCAACACCTCTAGCGCTACAAGCGATCCGTTCCTTGCTGGGCGGTGGACTTGCGTCCCTCGATTGCCGACTTGGCCGAACTCTTCTTCAAACAATTCCCTCACTTCTTCTCCGGTTAGCCCCCTTGTTAAATCCTCAGGGGCTCCCGTACTTGGGCGTTGGCGAAGGATTCCGTCCCCGACATACCTGGCCTGACGGGCGGGATGCTCGGTGCTAACTTCATGCGAGGATTCAGAATCTTCCTCCTCCTGAGCCCGTGGTGTATTCTCTGGAGATGGTACTCATGCGGGCGCCTGGGCGGTGGTCATGCCTCTGAAGAGGGCGAGTATTTCTGCAAGGTGCTCCTCCAAATGATCATTTCTCCCGACAAAAGCAGCGTCCGGGGCGGCGACGACTTCCTCTTTTCATAGTGAGTTTACGAGAGAGTGTGATTGTTCATGCTCGGCGAGTTCCCGATATGCTTACCCCCGAGTTGTTTGAGTATTGTGCCAGACCATTCCTTCCTCTAACTAGTGCGACATTGTGGGGTGTTCTATCCATTGTGCCTGCTTGAAGCTCTTGGGAACTTACTTCCCACATACGAAGCCAATCTATTGGGGAATCGCGCGGTGCTCTTGTTAGACTGGGCTTATTCAACCTTCTTAGCCCGTGAGCGGCCGAGCGTGCCAACAGTCAAATGATTATCTAGCTGCTGCGACAAAGACTTGATGACGCGAAAAACCCGCAATCGAGGTGAAATACCCCGCGGTCAGTGCGGTGTTGACCTAACTTCCACGATCTTCCGCTATGCGCTCACTAGAGGTGCTGGCGCTTCCTGGCCTCATGGGTTATCTCGACACGTATGTCGGTGGTGATGACTCCGAGCGTCATATTTTTGACTTGATTCTTTACCAACTTCCTCTTCACTTTGCGCCCTTGCCAGAACCTTGCGAGAGCAGTATTGGATGAGGATTTTGCAGAGAGAAAGCAAGGGGAAGAGAGTGAAGTGGAGTGAAGAGGGGGAGAGACCCATTTGAAATGAAAACTGGGCCTATTTATAGGTTTTGACAAGGGCGGTCTGGTAATTTTGCCTAGTAAATATCAGACCAGCCAATAGAATCGCTCATAATTGATCACGCGGATCACCATTTTTAGGAAATGAATACCTTGTCCCGAGCCGAAGGAAGGCCTGCCCGCGAGGAAAGGCAACCCAACGACGCCCATGTGGGTAGCCGGCCGCCATCGCTCCAAACTAGGGGGACTGGGATGGGCGGCCGACAACGGAGGGGTCTCCCAAGGGTGGGAAGCCTCGGGCGGCCTTCATAGGGGCCAGCCGCGGTGAGGCCTCCCTGAACCGGGCTGCCATGGCCGGTCCCTGCGAGGGTTGTCCACATACCCGGGATCGGGCTGCCTTGGTCGCCCCCTTGCGTGGTCGGCCGCGGCCAGCCCGCCCAAGATCGGGCGGCCTTGGTTAGCCCTCGCAAGGGCCAGCTGCGGCGAGGTCGCCCGAGATCGGGCGGCCATAGCTGGTCTTCGCGAGGGTCGGTCGCCCCGGAGCGGGCGTGTAACGCCCCGAAACTCAAAGGAGCAAAAGGGGAATAATTTGGGCCAGTTTGAGTTCTGGCTGCAGGCACACGGCCTGGGACACGGGCGTGTCCCAGGGCGTGTCAAGCCTGTGTCGACACTAAGGCGTGAAGTCGACACTTTGGTCTCGACATTGTGTCGAGACTGGGCACACGGCCTGCGACACGGGCGTGTCGCAGGGCGTGTCGACCCGTGTCGACACTTAGCCGTGAAGTCGACACAGTGCTTCGACGTTGTGTCGAGACACGGCACACGGCCTGCGACACGGGCGTGTCGCAGGGCGTGTCAACCCGTGTCGACACTCGTCCCGCGAAGTCGACACTTTGGTGTCGACAGGGTGTCGAGACATGGCACACGGCCTGCGACACGGGCGTGTCGCAGGGCGTGTCGACCCGTGTCGACACTTAGCCGCGAAGTGCTGAGACCTTGTACACGGCCTGGAGCCCAGGCGTGTCAAGGTGACACGGGCAAGGACACGGGCGTGTCCGAACCCGTGTCAGCGCTCGGGTTGGAAACGGGAGAAATTGATGGGGTACACGGCCAGATACACGGCCGTGTCAGTTGGAACACGGGCGTGTCAGATCGAACACGGGCGTGTTCGATGCCCGTGTGAGGTTCCAGGTGATTCGATTTTGACGGCGAATGAGGCACACGGCCCTGGACACGGGCGTGTGCCAGGTCGTGTTCGGCCCAGATTGGGCATTTCAGTCCCGAATCGAAGCCGTTCATTTCTTTGACTGAGGATCCAATGGCTGGGGGTTGTTCCTGAAGGGATATACCCGGGTTTTGACTTAGAAAACCCTCACTTTTTCCACTTGATCTCTCTCCAAACCCTTGGAGAAAGAAAAGCTAAGGCAAGAAGAAGAGAACTAG
The DNA here is from genome assembly GCA_039583875.1 of Platanthera guangdongensis. Lineage (NCBI taxonomy): Eukaryota > Viridiplantae > Streptophyta > Magnoliopsida > Asparagales > Orchidaceae > Platanthera > Platanthera guangdongensis. The sequence continues at coordinate 34,958,270 of CM077150.1, read as the reverse complement.
ATCCGCCATTGGAGGAGCTTCGGAGCTCCGAATCGCAAGCCGACTCCGGATCCACGGAGGCAACGCAAGTGCGGTGATTTCCATCCGATTACTTTTCGATGGCGCCAAAGAGGACCGCAAGGGTAACGATCCTCATCTTGAGCATGAGTCGCTCTTTTCTTTGCATAGGAAGCCCGCTCTCGCGAGTTTGCGGAGAGTTGGAGGCGTTCCTTCGGGTAGATATGTGAAGTCCCCGTTGTTTAGAGTCCGTATGCGAGAACGGACATAGGCATTTTGGTTGAAGCCTACCCGGACATGTAGTTCGGATCGGTGATGTTGCATTGCATAAGGCCGGAGAAGACTCCGTGCTATTTGGTGTTTTTCGGGTTTTCTACGCGGTAGATTGCAGCAGGGAGCCTTGGGGACTAACCCAAAGGTGCACCCGGAAAACTGGGCGGACACGAGGTCTTGCCAACTTGGTGGCTTGGAAGCCAACTTGAACATAACCGGGTTATGTGACTTGTGGTGATAATGGGACTCGGTAGAAGTTTGACCTGCGCATATGGTTTAAATTACCGTTGCGGGCGCATATGGTTTAAATTACCGTTGCGTTGTGAGCACGGGTTAGATGGAACCGTACCCACTCTATGTCGTTCGGATTAGGGCCGTTGGCATAGATGAGGGTCTTCGGCGGTCTATGGTTTTAATTACCGTGACCCATGCCAGGAAGACAAACTGCTCATAGTTTGGTCGTCCAAGAGAGGATGGCGGTGAGTCGGCAGACTTAGACTGCGTTCACCAAGAATGTGCCCTGAGTGCACGGGGTGTGTGGCCGTTGAGCCTCCGCCTGTGATGAAATGGCTATATTTATATTGCTCGCTTAAGCTAATGAAATGCAGGGAAGGAGCATCGCCGCCCCGAGTTGGGGGCGGGATCGTTATAATTTGGTCAGCATTGCTGACCGTTGCTTTGTTTGCCACCGTGCGGTGGTTTGTTTGCTTGCAGGTGCAGCTGGACCAAGCGGTCAATAGCGGGCTAAAGCCCTTTTTGCGAAGCTGGCCCTCGAAGGCCCAAATGGAAATGTTTTATGTTTTGTTCATGTATGGCCGGCCTGCGTGCCGAGGTTTGGAAAACATGTAAAAGACAAGTGAAACTTTTGTAAGGCCTTAAGGCCGACTTTTGAGTATTTTGTAATAACATTCCTATTATCTTGCTAGTGGACATTCATGCTTGTGCTGGGTTCTTGTTTTGCAACTTTAATAAATTGCTTCCGCTAGAATGCTCTGTGTAGGACGTTGAGATTGGTTGGATGGTTTCCATAAGTAACCACCCGGTCTGTCTGTGGTATATGGCGTCGGGCCCCGGCCGGACCTACTGCTATATGCTATGCGACGGATAGGGGGTGTTACAATTTGGTATCAGACTACTGGTTTTGGTCGGGCTTAAAGTGAATTCGTGGGCGAATTCTTTTTAAGGGGTGGTGAGCACATTGTGTGCGTCATCGTAATAACAGTAAAAAGAACCCATGAATGTCCACTTAGGAATGAAAATACTCGTGTTTGAGGAACCTGCGTGTTCCTATAATTGCTGTTTGCAATTTATTTGGTCGCTTAACGGTGTTTTGTACCACTATAGGTGACCCGAAGTGGTGTTGGGCCGTCAGAACGCCGAGGTTCTGAGGCTAGTAGTGCACCAGAAGTTGCTCCCGCAACACCTTTGTCGGCTGAAAATATAAGATTGGTGGCTGAAGCGGTGTTGGCCGTGATAAATGCGCAGCCTGGGAGGCAAGCGCAGCAGCCAGCTCCTGTGATGGAGCAAGTACCTCTTCAAGAGGCGGAGCCGAGGAGGATGGAGCAAGTGGTTGTAGAACCAATAGTGCCAAGGAGGGCGACTGAGAGGCAGTTGAAGCATGTAATGAGCTTTAACCCTCCGTTATTCTCGGGGTTGGGAACCCCATCTCAGGCTGAAGACTGGCTCTCTAGGGTGAAGAGAGTCATGACAGCGACGGAGACGGAGGAGTGGCAAATGACCACCATTGCTACGTTCCTGCTGGACGGTGAAGCAAGGATGTGGTGGGAAGGCTTGGAGCTGCATCATTTGAGAGGTAGACAACTGATAGACGTTCCGATGGAAGAGTTCTCGGAATTGTTCTTAGCAAGATACCTCCCTTCTACTCAGAGGATCTCGATGGAGAATGAATTCCTGAAGTTGGTGCAGGGTGAGAGGAGCGTGGATGAATATCTCCACGAGTTTACGCGGTTGAGTCGATATGCTAGCTCCACCATCATGGATGAGGAGCGCAAGACTAATCGTTTTTATGAAGGCTTGAGGGATGAGCTGAGATTGTTACTGTCGGGGCCAATGACGCAGGGTTTCTTAACCTTGGTCAATACTGCCCGGTCCTTGGAGAAGGACATGAAGAGTGTGCAAGCGAAGAAAGGCTTGGGTGAGAGAAATCTGGGTTCAAAGTGCCGACTACTTCAAAGTCTGGCTATCAAAGATTCTTTAAGAAGCATAGGACTTCGGGTCCAGCTCCTTCTGGTGCTTCTGGGGCGACTACGAGTCGGACCCCGGGCGCGTGCTTTACTTGTGGCAAGACGGGGCATTTCGCCCGTGATTGTTGGAGCGGACGTCCTAAGTCCGAGAGGAGGCCAGGAGCTACTTATGAAGAGAAGGGTAAGGCGGTGGAGTCGACCGCATCCCACTATGCTCCGGCCCAACCAAGGGTCTATAATCTTGGCCAACAGGAGGCCATTAAACAAGCTGACGTGGTGACAGGTACGGTTTAATTTATAGCAAGTCAATTCCTTTATATGCTTGTTATGTATATGTTACCTTACCACTGCTTGTTTAGGATTTGTATTGATTTGTGAAAATCCGGCACGAGCACTCTTTGATACGGGAGCTTCACACTCCTTCTTGTCCGAAGGATTTATATCACGCATCGGAGTCCCTTCTTCGATGGCGAAGGACAAGTTGGATGTGTTGTTGCCCAATGGGTGTTCGATGCGAGCGGTTAGGATCTGCGAAGTTAAAGTTCGTATTGGAGAGCAGGAGTTTGACCTGCGGGCGTCCTTACTTCCGTTGGTGGAGTTCGACGTCATATTTGGAATGGACTGGCTCTCGGAGCAGCAGGCCCATATAGATTGCGGTAGCAAGGAAGTAAAGCTGGGAGCAAGTCGTGAGACGACTTTTACGGGCTTAAAGGGGTCGAGCAAGACGTTGATGTCTGCTCTTCAGGTGGTGAAGGCGGTTCGTGCCGGAGCAGAACTGTTCTTTACACTAGTGGAGGTTGCAAAGCCGAAGCCCGCGATGGATTGTATTTCAGTGGTATCGGAATACCCTGATGTGTTCCCCGCAGATCTTCCTGGAGCCCCGCCTCAACGGGAGATAGATTTTACGATCGAGCTAGTGCCAGGTGCAAAGCCTGTGTCACGATCTCCGTATCGGCTAGCGCCTAAGGAAATGGCGGAGCTGAAAGTTCAACTGCAAGAGTTGTTGGAGCAAGGGTATGTGCGCCCGAGTTCTTCGCCTTGGAGCGCACCGGTCCTCTTTGTTAAGAAGAAGGACGGAAGCTTGAGGTTGTGTATTGATTATCGGGAGCTAAACAAGCTGACTGAGAAGAACAAGTACCCGATCCCCCGGATTGATGATCTCTTTGATCAGTTAGTCGGGTCGACGGTGTACTCGAAGTTAGATCTCAAGTCTGGGTACTATCAGCTGCGGATAAGGGAGAGTGATATCCCGAAGACAGCGTTTAGTACGAGATACGGGCATTATGAGTTTACGGTCATGCCGTTTGGGCTGACTAATGCGCCGTCAGTATTTATGGATTTGATGAACAGGACGTTCAGGGAGTACCTAGACCATTTCGTGATCGTCTTCATCGACGATATTTTGGTGTACTCGCAAAGTGAGGAAGATCACTTCAAGCATCTCCATTTGGTGTTGGAGACACTCAGGAGAAACCAGTTGTATGCCAAGTTCTCGAAGTGCGAGTTTTGGCTATCCTCAGTAGCGTTCCTCGGGCATATAGTGAGTGGAGAGGGTATTGCGGTGGATCCGGCGAAGATTGTTGCGATACGGGAGTGGCCTGAGCTTGCTACGGTAGCAGAAGTCCGGAGCTTTTTGGGGCTTGCCGGTTATTATAGGCGCTTCGTAGAGAACTTCTCGCGGATAGCGCTACCTCTCACTACTTTGACGAGGAAGGAGCATAAGTTCGTTTGGACGCCGGAGTGCGCGCGAGCTTTTGAGGAATTGAAGTGTCGGTTGACCACGGCGCCTGTGCTGAGTTCGCCGGTTGGAACCGAAGGCTATGAGATATATAGCGATGCTTCGGGCAGCGGTTTGGGTTGCGTGCTATTGCAGCACGGCAGCGTGATAGCTTATGGCTCGAGACAGCTAAAAGTGCACGAGAGGAATTATCCGGTCCACGACTTGGAGTTGGCGGCCGTGATTTTTGCCTTGAAGCTGTGGAGACACTATTTGTACGGTGTGAAGATTGATATCTACACCGATCACAAGAGCCTAAAGTATTTGATTGATCAGAAAGATCTGAATATGCGGCAGCGTAGGTGGATGGAGTTCCTGGGGGACTATACTTTCAAGATCCACTACGTGCCTGGCAAAGGGAATGCGGTTGCGGACGCGTTGAGTCGCCGAGCCCCAGCTCAAGCGAATTGGCTATCAGTGCATGATGAGCGGTTGGTGCAGGAGCTGGAGGCGTTGGAGATTGTTTGTGTGGATAGACAATCTAGTGCTGAAGCAGTGCTGAATTGGACTGAAGTCCAATATGACCTGGCTGATCGGATTCGGCAGGCTTTGGATATGGATGCTCATATGAAGCAGTTCATGATAGAGGCTCTGGATGGGTCAAATTCCCAATTCGTTGTGGAGGACGGATTGCTTTGGAAAGACGGTCGTTTGTGCGTCCCAAGTGTGGGCAATTTACGGGTGGAGTTGTTGTACGAGGCGCACCATACCAAGTACTCGATTCACCCGGGGAGCACGAAGATGTACCGCGATGTGAAGAAGCTATTTTGGTGGCCGGGTTTGAAAAAGGATGTGGCGCTATACGTAGCGAAGTGCCAAACCTGCGCCTTGGTAAAGGCGGAGTGCCAAAAGCCGGGAGGATTTCTTAAGTCCTTGCCTATTCCGGAGTGGAAATTGACGACATCTCTATGGACTTTGTGCATGGTTTGCCAAGGTCGCAAAAGGGGAACGACGCCATTTGGGTGGTGGTCGATCGATTAACGAAAGTGTCGCATTTTATTCCGCATAGGAAGGATGATCCGGTGGAGAAGCTGGCGAAGCTTTATGTGGATAACATAGTGCGGCTTCATGGTGTGCCCCGCAGCATCGTGAGTGACCGAGATGGGCGGTTCACGTCCAATGATTGGAGGCTGGTGCAGCAAATGTTGGGAACAAAGCTGAAGTTTAGCACAGCCTTCCATCCGCAAACGGATGGGCAGACCGAGAGGGTCAATAGAACGATGGAAGACATGCTTCGCATGTGTGTCTTGGACTTCGGAAAGCAATGGGAGGACCACCTTTATTTGGTGGAGTTCGCATACAACAACAGCTACCAAGCAAGTATTCAGATGGCGCCTTTCGAGGCCCTATATGGTAGAAGATGTCGCACGCCGTTGTCTTGGTTAGAAACGGGCGAGTCGAAGTTGTATAAGCGATCGGAAGTGGATGATGCTACTTCTTTGGTGAAAACCATTCGGGAGAGGTTGCTTATCGCTCAGGACCGGCAAGCAAAGTACTATAATGCCAAGCACAGGAACGTGGAGTTCGCTGTGGGCGATTATGTATACTTGAAGATCAAGCCGTTCAAGGGTGTCTCGCGGGTGCGGCGATTGAAAAAGCTAAGCCCGAGGTACCTTGGACCGTTCGAGGTTCTGGAGCGAGTAGGAGAAGCGGCCTATCGGCTGAAGCTTTCAGTGGAGCTAAGTGGTTTACATGATGTATTCCATATTTCGGTGCTTCGGAAGGCGGTGCAAGAGCCTACGCAAGTGATCGCGGCCAATCAAGTGCCGGTGGATAGTGGGCTAACGACAAAAGTCAAGCCCGTGCGGATTGAGGACTCGGAGGTCAAGCGGCTACGCAATAAAGAGATCAGGATGGTCAAAGTCCGGTGGGACAATTGCGGTCGTGAGGAGCTCTCTTGGGAGCGAGAGCAGACGATGCTTGACGAATATCCGGAGTTGTTCCGCTCAGGTACAAATTTTAGTTTTGTACATGTTTTTCCCTTTATGTAATTTCGTGGGCGAAATTCTTTTAAGAGGGGTAGAGTTGTAACGCCCCGAAACTCAAAGGAGCAAAAGGGGAATAATTTGGGCCAGTTTGAGTTCTGGCTGCAGGCACACGGCCTGGGACACGGGCGTGTCCCAGGGCGTGTCAAGCCTGTGTCGACACTAAGGCGTGAAGTCGACACTTTGGTCTCGACATTGTGTCGAGACTGGGCACACGGCCTGCGACACGGGCGTGTCGCAGGGCGTGTCGACCCGTGTCGACACTTAGCCGTGAAGTCGACACAGTGCTTCGACGTTGTGTCGAGACACGGCACACGGCCTGCGACACGGGCGTGTCGCAGGGCGTGTCAACCCGTGTCGACACTCGTCCCGCGAAGTCGACACTTTGGTGTCGACAGTGTGTCGAGACATGGCACACGGCCTGCGACACGGGCGTGTCGCAGGGCGTGTCGACCCGTGTCGACACTTAGCCGCGAAGTGCGAGACCTTGTACACGGCCTGGAGCCCAGGCGTGTCAAGGTGACACGGGCAAGGACACGGGCGTGTCCGAACCCGTGTCAGCGCTCGGGTTGGAAACGGGAGAAATCATGGGGTACACGGCCAGATACACGGCCGTGTCAGTTGGAACACGGGCGTGTCAGATCGAACACGGGCGTGTTCGATGCCCGTGTGAGGTTCCAGGTGATTCGATTTTGACGGCGAATGAGGCACACGGCCCTGGACACGGGCGTGTGCCAGGCCGTGTTCGGCCCAGATTGGGCATTTCAGTCCCGAATCGAAGCCGTTCATTTCTTTGACTGAGGATCCAATGGCTGGGGGTTGTTCCTGAAGGGATATACCCGGGTTTTGACTTAGAAAACCCTCACTTTTTCCACTTGATCTCTCTCCAAACCCTTGGAGAAAGAAAAGCTAAGGCAAGAAGAAGAGGAACTAGATCCGCCATTGGAGGAGCTTCGGAGCTCCGAATCGCAAGCCGACTCCGGATCCACGGAGGCAACGCAAGTGCGGTGATTTCCATCCGATTACTTTTCGATGGCGCCAAAGAGGACCGCAAGGGTAACGATCCTCATCTTGAGCATGAGTCGCTCTTTTCTTTGCATAGGAAGCCCGCTCTCGCGAGTTTGCGGAGAGTTGGAGGCGTTCCTTCGGGTAGATATGTGAAGTCCCCGTTGTTTAGAGTCCGTATGCGAGAACGGACATAGGCATTTTGGTTGAAGCCTACCCGGACATGTAGTTCGGATCGGTGATGTTGCATTGCATAAGGCCGGAGAAGACTCCGTGCTATTTGGTGTTTTTCGGGTTTTCTACGCGGTAGATTGCAGCAGGGAGCCTTGGGGACTAACCCAAAGGTGCACCCGGAAAACTGGGCGGACACGAGGTCTTGCCAACTTGGTGGCTTGGAAGCCAACTTGAACATAACCGGGTTATGTGACTTGTGGTGAGAATGGGACTCGGTAGAAGTTTGACCTGCGCATATGGTTTAAATTACCGTTGCGGGCGCATATGGTTTAAATTACCGTTGCGTTGTGAGCACGGGTTAGATGGAACCGTACCCACTCTATGTCGTTCGGATTAGGGCCGTTGGCATAGATGAGGGTCTTCGGCGGTCTATGGTTTTAATTACCGTGACCCATGCCAGGAAGACAAACTGCTCATAGTTTGGTCGTCCAAGAGAGGATGGCGGTGAGTCGGCAGACTTAGACTGCGTTCACCAAGAATGTGCCCTGAGTGCACGGGGTGTGTGGCCGTTGAGCCTCCGCCTGTGATGAAATGACTATATTTATATTGCTCGCTTAAGCTAATGAAATGCAGGGAAGGAGCATCGCCGCCCCGAGTTGGGGGCGGGATCGTTATAATTTGGTCAGCATTGCTGACCGTTGCTTTGTTTGCCACCGTGCGGTGGTTTGTTTGCTTGCAGGTGCAGCTGGACCAAGCGGTCAATAGCGGGCTAAAGCCCTTTTTGCGAAGCTGGCCCTCGAAGGCCCAAATGGAAATGTTTTATGTTTTGTTCATGTATGACCGGCCTGCGTGCCGAGGTTTGGAAAACATGTAAAAGACAAGTGAAACTTTTGTAAGGCCTTAAGGCCGACTTTTGAGTATTTTGTAATAACATTCCTATTATCTTGCTAGTGGACATTCATGCTTGTGCTGGGTTCTTGTTTTGCAACTTTAATAAATTGCTTCCGCTAGAATGCTCTGTGTAGGACGTTGGGATTGGTTGGATGGTTTCCATAAGTAACCACCCGGTCTGTCTGTGGTATATGGCGTCGGGCCCCGGCCGGACCTACTGCTATATGCTATGCGACGGATAGGGGGTGTTACAATTTGGTATCAGACTACTGGTTTTGGTCGGGCTTAAAGTGAATTCGTGGGCGAATTCTTTTTAAGGGGTGGTGAGCACATTGTGTGCGTCATCGTAATATAACAGTAAAAAGAACCCATGAATGTCCACTTAGGAATGAAAATACTCGTGTTTGAGGAACCTGCGTGTTCCTATAATTGCTGTTTGCAATTTATTTGGTCGCTTAACGGTGTTTTGTACCACTATAGGTGACCCGAAGTGGTGTTGGGCCGTCAGAACGCCGAGGTTCTGAGGCTAGTAGTGCACCAGAAGTTGCTCCCGCAACACCTTTGTCGGCTGAAATATAAGATTGGTGGCTGAAGCGGTGTTAGCCGTGATAAATGCGCAGCCTGGGAGGCAAGCGCAGCAGCCAGCTCCTGTGATGGAGCAAGTACCTCTTCAAGAGGCGGAGCCGAGGAGGATGGAGCAAGTGGTTGTAGAACCAATAGTGCCAAGGAGGGCGACTGAGAGGCAGTTGAAGCATGTAATGAGCTTTAACCCTCCGTTATTCTCGGGGTTGGGAACCCCATCTCAGGCTGAAGACTGGCTCTCTAGGGTGAAGAGAGTCATGACAGCGACGGAGACGGAGGAGTGGCAAATGACCACCATTGCTACGTTCCTGCTGGATGGTGAAGCGAGGATGTGGTGGGAAGGCTTGGAGCTGCATCATTGAGAGGTAGACAACTGATAGACGTTCCGATGGAAGAGTTCTCGGAATTGTTCTTAGCAAGATACCTCCCTTCTACTCAGAGGATCTCGATGGAGAATGAATTCCTGAAGTTGGTGCAGGGTGAGAGGAGCGTGGATGAATATCTCCACGAGTTTACGCGGTTGAGTCGATTATGCTAGCTCCACCATCATGGATGAGGAGCGCAAGACTAATCGTTTTTATGAAGGCTTGAGGGATGAGCTGAGATTGTTACTGTCGGGGCCAATGACGCAGGGTTTCTTAACCTTGGTCAATACTGCCCGGTCCTTGGAGAAGGACATGAAGAGTGTGCAAGCGAAGAAAGGCTTGGGTGAGAAGAAATCTGGTTCAAAGTGCCGACTACTTCAAAGTCTGGCTATCAAAGATCTTTAAGAAGCATAGGAATTCGGGTCCAGCTCCTTCTGGTGCTTCTGGGGCGGCTATGAGTCGGACCCCGGGCGCGTGCTTTACTTGTGGCAAGACGGGGCATTTCGCCCGTGATTGTTGGAGCGGACGTCCTAAGTCCGAGAGGAGGCCAGGAGCTACTTATGAAGAGAAGGGTAAGGCGGTGGAGTCGACCGCATCCCACTATGCTCCGGCCCAACCAAGGGTCTATAATCTTGGCCAACAGGAGGCCATTAAACAAGCTGACGTGGTGACAGGTACGGTTTAATTTATAGCAAGTCAATTCCTTTATATGCTTGTTATGCATATGTTACCTTACCACTGCTTGTTTAGGATTTGTATTGATTTGTGAAAATCCGGCACGAGCACTCTTTGATACGGGAGCTTCACACTCCTTCTTGTCCGAAGGATTTATATCACGCATCGGAGTCCCTTCTTCGATGGCGAAGGATAAGTTGGATGTGTTGTTGCCCAATGGGTGTTCGATGCGAGCGGTAGGATCTGCGAGTTAAAGTTCGTATTGGAGAGCAGGAGTTTGACCTGCGGGCGTCCTTACTTCCGTTGGTGGAGTTCGACGTCATATTTGGAATGGACTGGCTCTCGGAGCAGCAGGCCCATATAGATTGCGGTAGCAAGGAAGTAAAGCTGGGAGCAAGTCGTGAGACGACTTTTACGGGCTTAAAGGGGTCGAGCAAGACGTTGATGTCTGCTCTTCAGGTGGTGAAGGCGGTTCGTGCCGGAGCAGAACTGTTCTTTACACTAGTGGAGGTTGCAAAGCCGAAGCCCGCGATGGATTGTATTTCAGTGGTATCGGAATACCCTGATGTGTTCCCCGCAGATCTTCCTGGAGCCCCGCCTCAACGGGAGATAGATTTTACGATCGAGCTAGTGCCAGGTGCAAAGCCTGTGTCACGATCTCCGTATCGGCTAGCGCCTAAGGAAATGGCGGAGCTGAAAGTTCAACTGCAAGAGTTGTTGGAGCAAGGGTATGTGCGCCCGAGTTCTTCGCCTTGGAGCGCACCGGTCCTCTTTGTTAAGAAGAAGGACGGAAGCTTGAGGTTGTGTATTGATTATCGGGAGCTAAACAAGCTGACTGAGAAGAACAAGTACCCGATCCCCCGGATTGATGATCTCTTTGATCAGTTAGTCGGGTCGACGGTGTACTCGAAGTTAGATCTCAAGTCTGGGTACTATCAGCTGCGGATAAGGGAGAGTGATATCCCGAAGACAGCGTTTAGTACGAGATACGGGCATTATGAGTTTACGGTCATGCCGTTTGGGCTGACTAATGCGCCGTCAGTATTTATGGATTTGATGAACAGGACGTTCAGGGAGTACCTAGACCATTTCGTGATCGTCTTCATCGACGATATTTTGGTGTACTCGCAAAGTGAGGAGATCACTTCAAGCATCTCCATTTGGTGTTGGAGACACTCAGGAGAAACCAGTTGTATGCCAAGTTCTCGAAGTGCGAGTTTTGGCTATCCTCAGTGGCGTTCCTCGGGCATATAGTGAGTGGAGAGGGTATTGCGGTGGATCCGGCGAAGATTGTTGCGATACGGGAGTGGCCTGAGCTTGCTACGGTAGCAGAAGTCCGGAGCTTTTTGGGGCTTGCCGGTTATTATAGGCGCTTCGTAGAGAACTTCTCGCGGATAGCGCTACCTCTCACTACTTTGACGAGGAAGGAGCATAAGTTCGTTTGGACGCCGAGTGCGCGCGAGCTTTTGAGGAATTGAAGTGTCGGTTGACCACGGCGCCTGTGCTGAGTTCGCCGGTTGGAACCGAAGGCTATGAGATATATAGCGATGCTTCGGGCAGCGGTTTGGGTTGCGTGCTATTGCAGCACGGCAGCGTGATAGCTTATGGCTCGAGACAGCTAAAAGTGCACGAGAGGAATTATCCGGTCCACGACTTGGAGTTGGCGGCCGTGATTTTTGCCTTGAAGCTGTGGAGACACTATTTGTACGGTGTGAAGATTGATATCTACACCGATCACAAGAGCCTAAAGTACCTGATTGATCAGAAAGATCTGAATATGCGGCAGCGTAGGTGGATGGAGTTCCTGGGGGACTATACTTTCAAGATCCACTACGTGCCTGGCAAAGGGAATGCGGTTGCGGACGCGTTGAGTCGCCGAGCCCCAGCTCAAGCGAATTGGCTATCAGTGCATGATGAGCGGTTGGTGCAGGAGCTGGAGGCGTTGGAGATTGTTTGTGTGGATAGACAATCTAGTGCTGAAGCAGTGCTGAATTGGACTGAAGTCCAATATGACCTGGCTGATCGGATTCGGCAGGCTTTGGATATGGATGCTCATATGAAGCAGTTCATGATAGAGGCTCTGGATGGGTCAAATTCCCAATTCGTTGTGGAGGACGGATTGCTTGGGAGACGGTCGTTTGTGCGTCCCAAGTGTGGGCAATTTACGGGTGGAGTTGTTGTACGAGGCGCACCATACCAAGTACTCGATTCACCCGGGAGCACGAAGATGTACCGCGATATAAGAAACTATTTTGGTGGCCGGGTTTGAAAAAGGATGTGGCGCTATATGTAGCGAAGTGCCAAACCTGCGCCTTGGTAAAGGCGGAGTGCCAAAAGCCGGGAGGATTTCTTAAGTCCTTGCCTATTCCGGAGTGGAAATTCGACGACATCTCTATGGACTTTGTGCATGGTTTGCCAAGGTCGCAAAGGGGAACGACGCCATTTGGGTGGTGGTCGATCGATTAACGAAGGTGTCGCATTTTATTCCGCATAGGAAGGATGATCCGGTGGAGAAGCTGGCGAAGCTTTATGTGGATAACATAGTGCGGCTTCATGGTGTGCCCCGCAGCATCGTGAGTGACCGAGATGGGCGGTTCACGTCCAATGATTGGAGGCTGGTGCAGCAAATGTTGGGAACAAAGCTGAAGTTTAGCACAGCCTTCCATCCGCAAACGATGGGCAGACCGAGAGGGTCAATAGAACATGGAAGACATGCTTCGCATGTGTGTCTTGGACTTTGGAAAGCAATGGGAGGACCACCTTTATTTGGTGGAGTTCGCATACAACAACAGCTACCAAGCAAGTATTCAGATGGCGCCTTTCGAGGCCCTATTATGGTAGAAGATGTCGCACGCCGTTGTCTTGGTTAGAAACGGGCGAGTCGAAGTTGTATAAGCGATCGGAAGTGGATGATGCTACTTCTTGGTGAGAACCATTCGGAGAGGTTGCTTATCGCTCAGGACCGGCAAGCAAAGTACTATAATGCCAAGCACAGGAACGTGGAGTTCGCTGTGGGCGATTATGTATACTTGAAGATCAAGCCGTTCAAGGGTGTCTCGCGGGTGCGGCGATTGAAAAAGCTAAGCCCGAGGTACCTTGGACCGTTCGAGGTTCTGGAGCGAGTAGGAGAAGCGGCCTATCGGCTGAAGCTTTCAGTGGAGCTAAGTGGTTTACATGATGTATTCCATATTTCGGTGCTTCGGAAGGCGGTGCAAGAGCCTACGCAAGTGATCGCGGCCATCAAGTGCCGTGGATAGTGGGCTAACGACAAAAGTCAAGCCCGTGCGGATTGAGGACTCGGAGGTCAAGCGGCTACGCAATAAAGAGATCAGGATGGTCAAAGTCCGGTGGGACAATTGCGGTCGTGAGGAGCTCTCTTGGGAGCGAGAGCAGACGATGCTTGACGAATATCCGGAGTTGTTCCGCTCAGGTACAAATTTTAGTTTTGTACATGTTTTTCCCTTTATGTAATTTCGTGGGCGAAATTCTTTTAAGAGGGGTAGAGTTGTAACGCCCCGAAACTCAAAGGAGCAAAAGGGGAATAATTTGGGCCAGTTTGAGTTCTGGCTGCAGGCACACGGCCTGGGACACGGGCGTGTCCCAGGGCGTGTCAAGCCTGTGTCGACACTAAGGCGTGAAGTCGACACTTTGGTCTCGACATTGTGTCGAGACTGGGCACACGGCCTGCGACACGGGGCGTGTCGCAGGGCGTGTCGACCCGTGTCGACACTTAGCCGTGAAGTCGACACAGTGCTTCGACGTTGTGTCGAGACACGGCACACGGCCTGCGACACGGGCGTGTCGCAGGGCGTGTCAACCCGTGTCGACACTCGTCCCGCGAAGTCGACACTTTGGTGTCGACAGTGTGTCGAGACATGGCACACGGCCTGCGACACGGGCGTGTCGCAGGGCGTGTCGACCCGTGTCGACACTTAGCCGCGAAGTGCTGAGACCTTGTACACGGCCTGGAGCCCAGGCGTGTCAAGGTGACACGGGCAAGGACACGGGCGTGTCCGAACCCGTGTCAGTGCTCGGGTTGAAAACGGGAGAAAATCATGGGTACACGGCCAGCTACACGGCCGTGTCATTGGAACACGGGCGTGTCAGCTCGAACACGGGCGTGTTCGATACCCGTGTGAGGTTCCAGGTGATTCGATTTTGACGGCGAATGAGGCACACGGCCCTGGACACGGGCGTGTGCCAGGCCGTGTTCGGCCCAGATTGGGCATTTCAGTCCCGAATCGAAGCCGTTCATTTCTTTGACTGAGATCCAATGGCTGGGGGTTGTTCCTGAAGGGATATACCCGGGTTTTGACTTAGAAAACCCTCACTTTTTCCACTTGTTCTCTCTCCAAACCCTTGGAGAAAGAAAAGCTAAGGCAAGAAGAAGAGGAGCTAGATCCGCCATTGGAGGAGCTTCGGAGCTCCGAATCGCAAGCCGACTCCGGATCCACGGAGGCAACGCAAGTGCGGTGATTTCCATCCGATTACTTTTCGATGGCGCCAAAGAGGACCGCAAGGGTAACGATCCTCATCTTGAGCATGAGTCGCTCTTTCTTTGCATAGGAAGCCCGCTCTCGCGAGTTTGCGGAGAGTTGGAGGCGTTCCTTCGGGTAGATATGTGAAGTCCCCGTTGTTTAGAGTCCGTATGCGAGAACGGACATAGGCATTTTGGTTGAAGCCTACCCGGACATGTAGTTCGGATCGGTGATGTTTGCATTGCATAAGGCCGGAGAAGACTCCGTGCTATTTGGTGTTTTTCGGGTTTTCTACGCGGTAGATTGCAGCAGGGAGCCTTGGGGACTAACCCAAAGGTGCACCCGGAAAACTGGGCGGACACGAGGTCTTGCCAACTTGGTGGCTTGGAAGCCAACTTGAACATAACCGGGTTATGTGACTTGTGGTTAATGGGACTCGGTGAAGTTTGACCCGCGCATATGGTTTAAATTACCGTTGCGGGCGCATATGGTTTAAATTACCGTTTGCGTTGTGAGCACGGGTTAGATGGAACCGTACCCACTCTATTCGTGTTCGGATTAGGGCCGTTGGCATAGATGAGGGTCTTCGGCGGTCTATGGTTTTAATTACCGTGACCCATGCCAGGAAGACAAACTGCTCTCATAGTTTGGCCGTCCAAGAGAGGTGGCGAGTCGGCAGTTAATGGCTTAGACTGCGTTCACCAAGAATGTGCCCTGAGTGCACGGGGTGTGTGGCCGTTGAGCCTCCGCCTGTGATGAAATGACTATATTTATAATTGTGCTCGCTTATGCTAATGAAATGCAGGGAAGGAGCATCGCCGCCCCGAGTTGGGGGGCGGATCGTTTATAATTTGGTCAGCATTGCTGACCGTTGCCTTTGTTTGCCACCGTGCGTGGTTTGTTTGCTTGCAGGTGCAGCTGGACCAAGCGGTCAATAGCGGGCTAAAGCCCTTTTTGCGAAGCTGGCCCTCGAAGGCCCAAATGGAAATGTTTTATGTTTTATTCATGTATGGCCGGCCTGCGTGCCGAGGTTTGGAAAACATGTAAAAGACAAGTGAAACTTTTTGTAAGGCCTTAAGGCCGACTTTTGAGTAATTTTGTAATAACATTCCTATTATCTTGTTAGTGGACATTCATGCTTGTGCTGGGTTCTTGTTTTGCAACTTTAATAATTTGCTTCCGCTAGAATGCTCTGTGTAGGACGTTTGGATTGGTTGATGGTTTCCCCCATAAGTAACCACCCGGTCTGTCTGTGGTATATGGCGTCGGGCCCCGGCCGGACCTCTGCTATATGG